>BMAO01000862.1:0-18351 GCA_019973975.1 Trichonephila clavata
AATGTCCAATTTAAGTTCATCTTTGCATGCGAAAAAAACCAAACTAAAATCATCGCGTGTAGTATTTCTTATTATTCTATCTAAATATCTATGGTCTAAACTTTAATTTACGATTGTCAGATGACATATTTTCCAAAGATCACAAGAATAATAGGCGAAATTATAATAATTAAAAAAAAGAAAATTGTATGGATAAATCTATAAAACGTGCTCCACAGTTTGATAGCGGAACTTCAAAAAAAAAATTGGTATTTTAATATAATATCACTTGTAAGTATAAAATATTTAATGCATATTGATATAAAAATCCCTGGAGAAATTAATAATTTTAATCTTTACAAAGACATGGAAGTATTTCTCATGCACGGATTATGAAGTTGAGTGAAATTATATTCATATTTAGAAAAATTATAGTAATGCAATTTTAACATATATCTTGCCAGCTTGTTATGAATTAAGAGAAAAATAGAATAAATATCAGACAATAATTCGTTTTCCATAACAGAGAGGATATTTACATTGTGTCTGAGAATGTGAAAATTATTGTAGAGTTTCACTTAAGCTGTTTCCTGTTTCATCGCATAAGCACTCCACACTTCCAGCTTCATTTTTAATGGCTTATAGAACGTAAGATACTGCATAGTTTTTTATAATTTAATCCATTTAGGCGCAATGTTGAATGTATTTACGGATGATTATACATTATTTACAACTGAAATACAAATTCTTTATTTTTGATTGCACTTGACGTTTTAATTTTGGTCAAGTATTCTCGTTTTTGATTTATTACGAAATAAAAGGAAACTATAAGTGACTAAAAAATACGTTAGAATATAGAAGTAATATTGTCGAAACTTATAAACCCATTTTAAAGTTGACATGCAGATTTTTGTCATTTTATTTGATACTTTTGAACTTGCGAAAGAAACTAGCTTAAACTTTTAATTCTTCCCGCTCTTTTAAAAAGAGAACGTGCTTCTCTTAGAGTTTCTAAAAATATCATTTTTGATCAACAGGCCTTCGAAAGTCACGGGGAAAAAAAGTTCCTATCAGTCACTTTTCATTCCCGCAGGGTTCGACAGTGACATTTTCACTTTTTTTTATTATTATTCTTTCACAAATACGTCTTTTCGTTTTTATTACCCACCTGACCGTACTTTCCTTTTCATTTTCACCCCACATAGGTTACGTGATAGGGTAGAATAAAAAAGCATTGAATAAGAGAGAGAGAGAAAAAAAAGCTGTCAAGAGTCACTTTTTTTTCCTACTTCGCCTGAGGCATCTTACACCCTCTACATTTCCGAAAGAAAACTGGGAGTATTGATACATCCTGATAGTAGCCAGGTGTTTCGGGATTTATTGTCATAGCCCTGTTATAGTACATTTCTCACAACGTTTACAACGAAAACTGAAGACGTTTATATTTGTGGTTATTTTTCACATTTTTATTTTTTTGGCTTTTGAGATGCTTTTTACTTCTTAAACCATTTCGAATTTACACTTTAATAGATATTTATTTTGTTTTAGGATCTCTGTTATGGTATAAGACTGTATATAAATGATTGATTAAAAACTCAAAGAAAAATATTTATTATTACACGGTGTGATGGTCGGGTTACCCCGACCGTCAGTGTACCAGAGTTAGAAGGAAGATTATTCATAGCCAAAACCAACACAATTTATTTACAAATCTCAACAAACTTGAACACCTCAAGATTAAGAAATGCACCGAAACCAATTAAGGGAGCAAGAACAAGGAAGACAATATAAGTAAATTTATTTATAAATTTAATAACTTACTCTAAGCCAACGCTAATCCGATTCAATTATTTAATTGACCAATCGTCAATCTTAAATATTAAGCAGATACTCTACTGAACACTTCATCTAGCTTTCTATCACCTAACGTTAATCCTCACAGCTATAGATTAGCTTTTAATCTCCCTCTCATAAACCCTAAAGTTGATACTTAAATACACGATATAATTTTCATAGACCACGTCTTCTTCTTCAGGAGGAAGTTTTCAATTGAATAATATTTAAAGAAAGAATTTCCTCAAGAGGTTTAATAGTAGGTACGCGGATAGACCCGTTACAACGGGGCATATGAAAAATCACCATCCTATTTTAATGCACACCTTTATTTGGCGAATTATTATCCTCATATTGGATAGAAGTCAAAATACAGAAGAATAGCTGGCGCAATTTGGCACGTTCTGTTTGAAAAAATGGGGGCTAAAATAGAGGCTCCCTTAAAAATCGATTTGTTGTATATATTCAATAAATATAAACATTCACTAAAGCGGAAGTTTTAAATATGCAATAGAGAATGCGTTATGAATAGGTTAAATTCATGACGTCACGTAGTCACGTGATAAATACAACCACGTGTTTCCCATTGAATTTAAAACAGACATTAGACTTATGCTTTGTCTGTATAACTCTTATACTGTTGTTCCATTTGAAAAAAAATTCAGATGAAATATCCAGTTTGGTTAGTTGATAAATACGTTCAAATAATAAGAGTCTTCAAAAAAAAAGTTCAAAAAAAAATACTTATTTTATACAAAAAATACTTTTAATTCAAGTGAATTTTATTTACATAAGTGCATTATTTATAGTTGCTTACAAACACATATTTTTTAAAAGAATCTACAAGAAGAAAAAGTTGGCAACAGTGAAGCGCATGAACTGATTGACTAGGATCACGTGATAACCTTTATCACGTGTCTATGATGTCATATGAATTTATGAACTGGTTGGCTGGAAAAACGTGATTGTAGTTTTCATGTGAATATGACGTCACCTTAATTTACCCCACAGAAAAATGAGCTGCTGGAACAATTGATTTTTCTTTGCCGAAGTTGTGGGCTAAAATAGGTTTCAGCCCCAAATCTTCTTGTGGTTTGTACACGTTCAATAAATTCAAAATATCACTTACAGAACATGAGCTTTTAAATACACAATGCAGAATAGTCTATGAATTAGACATATTGCAAATGAAAAAAAATAATTGATAAAAACACAAGTATGGGATAATACACAGTAAAATATGTTTGTATTCGAATATTATATGTATAAAATTTGTTTACATGTTTTTCTATATACTGTTAACTGAATTATTCTAATATGTAACTGTCTTAAAGGTACTTGATTAAAAATGCTAAACCTTTTGTATTAAATATATAACAATTTTTTCGTTCAAAATCATGCATGTTTCAACGGATACATTTCACAAAACTACTTTATTTTGCTTTCCATCAGTATTCATTATGTGCAACAAATGATCCAAATATTTCATTAAAAAGTTGCACATTTTATGTAATGATAACTTTATTTTATATTTATATTAAAGTTTTTAATTGTATTTATGACGATTGAAAAATTTAATCGCAGTTTAAACACTTGTGTACGATTGATAAAATGAAGATTTGTATTACCGCTTCAGTGAAAGCCAGCAGTATTCCCCGAATTTCTATATTTATAATGGACAAATATTTGTATATAAAATACACCAAGCAGAGTTGTTCTGTATGCTTTAAAAATTAGGATTCCTTGGCTATATTTATTTAATAAACTCTTTTATATCGTTTTAATAGACATGCTAAAAATTAAGATTCACAAACTAAACGCGAAGAAGAAAGAAATTATATTTGAGCTTCATGATTATTTCACAATTTTGTACTAATACATAGTCAAAAACTCTGTTAAGTTAAGCATAATTTAAACGTTAAAACAAATAATCGGGAAATAACATGGAAGTAATGCAATTAAACAGATATTTGGATGAAACGCAAACATTCAGAATTTACTTAAGCCCTGTTAAATAGAGTTTTAACAAGTCTCAATAAACTAAATATTTGACACTTAATTCCGTTCATAAGGATAATGAAATGTAACACCAATTATTTTGGTTAAATAGAATTTTAAAATTCCATGAGATAATTTCAGCTGTATGAAACAACGATGTATGTTTTAAATAGTATATACTTTTTACACGCTTAGAAGTATGTTAGCTTTATTATGTATTTGCTTAAGAAACCCGTGATCAAATCTTAAGAAATGAAAAAATAAATTTTAAAAAAAGACCGAGAAATGAACGATTACATTGGCAATTATTTTAAAATCTATCAACATCGTTCATGAAAAGTGTATTTAACAAAATTAGCATGCGAATCTTTTAATTATATAAAATACGAAGTTGTACATAAATATTTAGAAGCAATGTGTTATTTTCAGTTTCTATCCCTTTTTGAAAAATAATATATTAATGGATGATTAAAGCAAAAAGAAAAATTGTAAAAATTAATTTCTGTTAAATATCTGACGACATGACAAATATAATTTACAACTAATTTTTTCTTTTTTTTATATTTCTTTAATTTAGTAGAATGTCAGTTTTATTTCATGATTTAAATAATTTGAATTCAAAATGATAGCTTCATTTGCTTTAATTAGATATCACTAAGTAATCCAAAGGATTTTTCTTGCACCATTTGAATAAGTTATAATGTTTTACACTACAACTTATTCCCCTCTGATGAGTACAAAAGTCTATAAATATTAATCTCATTCGTTTTTTGCTAGTTTTATATTATGTGATTTTACTGTAGTTTTATTTAGAGAATGCACTTGAGGATGGATCGAGTTTTTTTTTTTTTTTTAGAATTTCACCTAAGCGGAAAAGATGCTCTTCGGTATATACACATAGATATAGAGAAATTTTTAAAAAAAATTGTGTTAGTACTACCCCAAGGGGAATTGCGATGAGAAGGCACCTACTTAATAGTTACAAGAAACATCAGGTATGTTTCTCAACTTCCTCAATATTGAATATTATAAAAAAGCCCACTGTCGAAATTAAAATGCATGATAAAAAAGAAGACGGATAAAAGATTGGGTAGGACTGATTCGACGGTGAGGGGAGATATCTGGGGCTATGAAATATTACAAGGTACACTACTGTTCTCTTACATACTCATTTACCAATGCTCATCGTTTTTGGTGATTTGTATTACATAAAAATAAATTTATTTTTAGTCTAAAATCGCATAATCAAAATGAAGTCTTTGTGGTTTATTTAAAAATGCAACCACTTTGGTGCAAAATTTAATTTTCAAATTATTATTTTTAAATTATTTTTCTCTTAATCTTCATGACACAGAACACCTTTTCCACATAGGTTGGGTTTTGATTAATATATTTTTTTCTTCTTGTAACTAAAATAGATTCGAATGCACATTATGAAATTTAACTAATAATATACAATAACTATTAAACTAAACTCAGTGGCACAACAGCCCATGAGGGCAAAGGCTAACTATGCCCATCTTAGTATACATGCCTATTGGGTTTTGAGGTGCATGAGCAGATGTCTCGATCAGGTGGTCAATCTGAAGCGAAACCCCCACTGTTTAGTCCCCAAGCAAGCTTGGTGCTCATTTATCGACCCACTGAAGAGATGAAAGGCTGAATGTGCAATAACTATAAATATCTAAACTTATTTCTGTTTTCTATGGACACACTTTCATAATTCCCTCCCCTTCAATGAAAATAGTTTTGAAAAATATAAATTTGATTCCAACTCAGTAGATTTATTAATTAAAAAAAAACCAACATTGCAAGAAAAGAAAATCCCTTTAAGATAACACGAATTCCATGGAACAAATGAATAGTCATAAGATTTTAATGACTTAAAACAAGTTTAATAAATGTCTATGTTTGTCCATGCCTTAATTTACTAAAATAGTTAATAAATATTAACTTACGCAAGTCACTAAAACTGATTGCAATTCCTGAAATACGGAACCGAATTAAAAATTTACGCTTGGAGAAATTTTGTTCCAGTTTAGTATTAATTAACAAGTGCAGTTGCGATAATGTTCAAGGATAAAAGTTCCAATCCATTTGGCAAGACTACTTGGAAATTTAGAGGTATAACACTGCTTTTCCAGTACATTAATTACGAGCATTTGATTACATTACATTTTCTGAAGCATACATACAGGATTGAAAAGTTTTTGAATTAATATAACTTGTTTAACTCTTTGTTTTTAAATTTCTTTTCGATTATTTGAATAATAGCACGCTTTAAAGTTTCATTTAATAAAATGTGATTAAAACGGTCATAATGCAGAAATTATTAAATCATTGAATTCATTGTATTTGGTATTCAGCTTCGATGGAGTAATAAATTAATGGAATGCTATTTATTGTTAGAGACTGAAAATATATATAAGAAAGAGTTTCATCAAATGTGAATTTTAGTACCAGCACAGTGTTAAAGAGTTTCATTCAGGTTTTATTTTTGTAAATGAACATCGCTTTCAAACACATAAAGATGCATGAAGCAGTTTTAAAATTTTGTAAATATGCATAAAAAGGATCAACTTATTACTTTCAATTGTATTGCTGTATTGGTAGTTGTCTATAGACAAAGATTCCATACCAGAATTACGTGTATGGAAGTTCTTAATATAGAAAATAACACTGAACATTTTTTATTAAAAACATTTAATATTCTCCGTGTACCACAAGGTATCACGAAAAGCTTAAAGAAGTAAGTATACTCCATTTAAAAAAATTAAAAAAAGAGAGGAGAATTTACTAAAAGGAATTTATTAAGGATTTCAAATATTTACTGTGAGAAAAAATGGTCAAAGCACTTTTGGTGGAATTTAATTGGTGAAAATCTGGAGGCAAATTTATATTAAGATCTATTTCGCTTGGTGTCAGTCTTTGCAAGAAAAGCAGCCCGCTCTTTTCCAAAAGTACCCATGCGTCCATGAGCAAATGCAAAAAACCCGTCCAGGTGCTTTTATCGTTCAGGTTTATAATCTATTTTTGAATCTCAACGATTATGTTGATAGAAGAAGAAATACACTTGTGAGAGAATACAAGAATGAAAAAGAATCGGTATAGTTTGGATATACACTCAATAATAAAAAAATAATAAAAATAAAAAAAAATGACGCACCGAGAACGAATTGTCCAATAGAGACAAAAATTGATGGGTAGAAAGATTACGTATAGAATAGAAAATGTCCTAAATTACAGAAAAATTTATTGATTTATTTCAGAGTTACATAGTTACAATGTAACGAGCTCCATAAGGTATTGACCCTCATCTGGCCTGGATGCAAGCTAGCACACGACGTGGCATGGAGTGATAAAGCACCCTGATGGTCTCCTGTGGTATTTCTGCCGAATTTGCTCCAATTGGCGGACAGATCATCAACATTCACTGGTAGCTGCAGTCACCTTCCCATCATATCCCAGTCATGCTCGATTAGAGAGAGATCTGGTGATCTGATTGGCCAAAGTAATTGTTTGAGAGGCTGTAAGACAGTTCATAGAACACATGCTGTATGTGGTCTCGTATTATTTTGCTGTAACATAAGGTTAGGGTCCCGCAAAAGAAGAGGTAGCAAAAGAGTTCTCAGAATGTCGTTGACGTACCGCTGTTCTGTAAGTGTGCCTCTAATGACGACCAAATTGGTTCGACTGTCAAAAGTAATGGCACCCGAGACCCTAACTCCTGGTTGAAGACCTGTGTGGGGTTCCATTGTGAAAGCAGGAGCGTCTCCAGACAAACCTTAGATGATCGACACATTTGGAAAGCGGGATTCATCGTTAAACACTATACGTTCCCAGTCAGCATGATTCCAACCTGATCGAGCCAAGCAACACTGTAATTTGGCTCGACAGTTTACATGCGTGAGTGGTAGGTGGTGTAGCTGTCGGTACGAGCGAAAATTTCGGTCTATCAGCCGTCTGTGAATGGTTCGTGATGACGTGTGTCCGTCATGGTGGACACACGCGTGCGGATCACACGTCTCACGGTTGATAACGATGAATCAGGTGCTATGACAGCTGATCTGACAATCAATCTGTCCTCCTGATTTGATGTAGCCCTAGGTCGACCGCTAACATCATGACGCTGAAATCTGACATTGTACCCCCATTCTTGCCAGGATTTTCTAATGGCAGTATCGCTTCGACCTATATGACGAGCTATTCTCCGATTTGCCCAACTTGCCGCTTTCAATCCAATGATATGACCTCTTTCAATCTCTGATGGTTGCTTGTAATGAGTTCGAATCCTGTGGCGAGGCATTTTCTCAGTCGTTGAAAGGAATGCTAAATCGCAGTGCAACAGAAATTTTGACCATCAGATTGAGAATTGCTTCTTATAGACACCTGCTGAGTGCGAAGTTCCACTGCGCTGTAGCTCCCACTATTCATTCATTGGACACCAAATTTTAATTATTTTCATGTTTTGTACAAATGTCTTTGCATACGAAATTTCATTACAATCGGGCAACTCCTCAGTTCATCCATTTTTTTGTTATAGAGTGTATATATATATACACACATTAAGAGATCTTCAATACATAAAACTTTTGTTTCTCCACACATTTCCATTTGCTTCACAGTAGTTGTTATGGTTAAGGGAATTCATACCACAATTATTTCAGTGTGTATATGTAATTTATTATTCAATATAAACAATGCCTTCATACATTAGCATCTTTAGCAAAACTTTTCTTTAAACTTCCTAAATAACATATTTAATATATATCACTATAAAATTAGTGAATAGCATCATAAAAACTCAGTTACTATATATGTGGTATTATTCTTCGGAGTTTGCAAAAAAGTTGCAACTCAGCTCAATAAATTATTACGGCCATATTCAAAAAGTAGAATTGATCTGTAAATATTCCAGTTGAGTTAAGCGAAATCAATTTGCATGATCGAGTCGACATATGCATATTTAATGCTTGCTCAAACTTGAAACCTTCCGAAACATCTCAACTCCAACACATATATATATATATATATATGTACATATTATTCAGGAAACAAGATAATTACAATATAAGAATATTATCTTTCTTTAATCGAATAATTTTTTTCGATGTCTGGAAAATTTCCGATATTTTAAATTAACAATAATAAATACTCGATTTCTTGACTGAATAACTTCTTTTGAACCCCATTTAATATTATAGGAAAGCTATCTAAATATTTTTAGACATATGTCTGTGCAAATATTGTATGTATTGTGAATTTTTGAGTGTAAGTAATATAGTTTGTCACTTGCACAAAACTCGATTTAAATATTTATCGAAATAGTGTCAGACAGAAAAACATGCGTCTTATCAATATCTTTAGGGTACAAAATATATGTTTTCGTGGAACATTCACATATGTATATATCTATATTTATTTCGTGAAAATACAGAAATTTTATATAAACCTTATCTAGAGTATATTCTTATATAAAACATATATTTCCCCTCCAGGGAACCCACTCTTTAAATGTTTTTTTTTCTACTAAGAATAACTGGATTTACAAAAGCAGGTTTATGTATAAATCTGTTTCAAAGTATTGTAGCAATGGCTTAAATTTATTTGAAGGGGTGAGCTGTAATCTCTGTTTGTTGAGGAACCGTAAAACACAACAATTTTAACAACCTTGTTTTTCTGACTTTTCTATTGCTTTTAAAAGATTCATAATGTTTGTAAATCATTGTTCCTTTTGATGTTTGGGATTCAATTCTGTATGTTATTTTAATTGCGCGTTTCCCGCAATTTCCTTCCGATGAATTTTTTTCTTGTTATAAAATTGTATGCACACAAATTTCCTATCATATATGAAACTATTTATTTAATTGTTTCATATAAGTTGAAAATCTTTGCTATAAACCAGGGGTGGGCAGACTTTTCCAGGGTCCGGGCTACTTCTAATTTTTTCAAGGTGTTGCGGTCCACCCAGTGTGTGTGCCACTGATAAAGGGGGGGGAAGGGTCCACGATTCCGGACCCTCCTCCTTTTTTTCCAATAGATTATAATCCCATGTATATAGTACGTAAAATTTAATTAAGTATTTGTTATAAATAATATTTTATTAATTAATGCTAATTATTTATTCAATAAATTATTTCTTACTGTTCTTTGTTCCTGACAATCTACAAAATGAAAAAAAACAACATATATATGTTTGGCAGCGTATTGGGGTAGGATAAGAAAATGGTAGACATTTGACACTGGACCATCACGCCGCGACCCTTTGAAAAATTCACGAGTGCGCCCACTGCCCAGGGTCGTAGGTGTGGTGAGGTAAGTAAAAAGTCAACTATATTTATTATAGCTTAATAATAAATACGGACTACTTACTTGCCTACGTAAATAAAATGAAAAACTAGCTTTTTTGAAACAGCATTTAAAGCAAAATGCAAAATAGAAACATAATAATAATAGCCACAAATATAATATCTAATGATGCATTTATTATCAAGCAATTCAAAATGCATTAAAAAATAAAACATTTTCATCTTAGGTTAGTTCTCGTAATTATAGTCAGTAGAAGACTTAGTCTGCATACTCTCAGCCAATCTTGATTATTTCTGTATACAATTACTAACGGCTAATCTTCAGGCGGTTACTCCAAATTGTCTAGGCGGTCTACCGGTCGATCGTGATCGACGTAATGCTCACCCCGGCTAAAAACAATGAACAATTCTAAAGAGACAGAGAGAGAGAGAGAGAAAGTTGCCAAAAGATAGTAAATTCGAATTTTTTACGATAATTGTTCTCCTGAAAAGAGCTGAGTTTTTTTGCTAACTATGTGCTAAAACCATTAACTGTGAAACAAGACTTCCCCAAACAGTTCGATCTAACCTAAACTTAACCAGAACAAACTGTATATATCATCCAACCGAACAGCGTGATTTTCAAAGCGTATCTCCAAATAGATTGTCGATAATTAAAAGCCGACAACTAATCCACCAACAAGTCGTCTCTTCTAAAATCAGCCAAGTACAACTGGGATTCGCTCTGATGAACGTAGAATAGTGGAATAGAGCTATAAATCGTTAAGTCTCCGACAACAAGCTTCCACACTTTTCATCCAGCATTGCAACAGAAACAAGTCTAAAGGGATGGCTAAGAGTTAACTGAAGCGTTTAAGTAAGAGCGAGCCACTTTGAAGCGTTATCGACCTGGCATTTTGCCGCGTTTTAGTGAAAATTGTAGGGGGTACGAGAGCTGTTATTTATTTTCCCCACTAAAGCCTTCCCTGCGGTAGTAATACTGTGGTTCGGGGGATACAAACTTGTCATCTCTTTGAAAAGTTGATGTTGTGTGTGGATGTTTTCCTTTATATTTATGATGGATGGACGAACTGTGAACAGGAAACCACAAACAGTCAAAACGCGTTCTAGGAAGAGGATGAAAATAAATAGAAATGTCTTATCTTTACAGGGTTTTGCATTTCGTAAGAAAAATTTATAAAAAATATAAATTCTAATGTCTTGTCACAATATATATATATATATATCAGTTGAGAGAGAAAGAGATGAGAGATAGGGAGCGATGAGAGAAGAGGAGAGAGAGAAGAGAGAGGGAAGAGGGAGAAGAGGAGAGAGAGTGAGAGATGAGTAAGAGGAGAAAAGATAGAGCGAGAGATAAGAAAGTCGAGAGAAGAGAGAGTGAGAGATTAGAGGAGAGGGGACGTGAGAGTAAGAGATGAGAGGAGAGAGAACGCGAGGTTGAGAGGAGAGTGAACGTGAGTGAGAGGAAAGGGAGTAAGAGACAGGACAGCATAGAGGGAGAGCGGAAGGAGACGAGAGGAGAGAGAACGTTAGAGTAAGAGGAAAGAGAGGGAGAGTAATAGACAGGTCATCATAGAGGGAGAGAGGAAGGAGACAAGAGGAGAGGAGAGAGGGTGAGCTGAAATATAATAGGTTCACCTAAGACGGGAGTTGTCTTAAGTGATCTTCAGGAAAGATCTTGTCTTCAGTAATTTCAAGTTACAAAACTACAAATCTTAAAATATACTCAAAAATAAATGCAAAAATAATATTTCCGTTAAACTTATTAATTAAATGCATCAAATAGGATTACATTCACATTATGGATGCTTGATTTCTAGATTCAATCAAAATTTCCAAAATGTTAGAAAACTTGCATACAATAAACACGTGAGAATTAATTAAAATATTAATTAAAATATTTTTTATTTTCATGCTTAGATTTTTATTAAAAATCCAATCTTTTCTGCTTATTAAAATAATCGAAGTTTTTTTCTATAAATTAAATCTTTCGCAATTAAAATTAACTTTATTTTAAATTCACAAATTTTTACCGGCAAAAATATTACGGTATTGAATAAAATGAGTTGAAGATGTAGATTTTCTTCAATAATTCCTAGTTTTTTTCCCTGCTATTTCCAAAATTCATTTAATCAATTCTTTCAAACTAGATAAGAATAATCATAAAGTAAGCATATTTTCGAATTTTAAGTACTTAAAACATAAACAAAACCAGTGAAATGTGCAAAGTTTTTGCAACTTTGACTTAAAAGTCGTTCATGTAATTATAAAAAGAAACATCAAAAAAGTATTTTATATACTATCCACATTTTCAACCTTCAAATAACAAATCCTATATAAAATGATTTGTTACTTTGATGTACAACCTTTACTGGAATGAAATTCAGTGTAGGATTTCTTCAGGTACACACAGGAGTTTTTATTTTCATCAACTTCGGAAAAAGGAAAGAAAATTGTTAACTTAACAAACAGCAATGCGGCTTACGTGATGACAATAAAGCAAAAATAAAATTCAACATTGTACTTTTTCAATCCTAATCTCTGTTTGCCAGCAATATAGGGAGGAAAGGACTTCCTACGGGATAACACAAACATTTCTTTTGGTATATATATAGATATACTATCTGCATACTGTTTAAATTGAAATACATTCTTATGAGGTTCTAGAACACCCTAGACCCTAGAACCTAGTTTTTCATTTTATCTTGGAGTGAAGGGATTTAATTTAGAATTTGTACTATTTCTGAATAAGTATGAACGCAAGTAATCATTTCTGAAAACTTAAAGTTTAATAAAAATATAGGATTTATATGATAGCATATATAACATTAAATACAACTTTTTTAAAATATTAGGAAGCTCATAAATATGCATATAAAAACCTATGAATAAGTTTCAGACAGAGGGCAGAAAGTTTAAAGGATAGTTTTTTTTAAAAATTCTTAGTTTTTTTTTTTAAAACAATAAAAATGCATAGTTTTTTTCGGGGAGTATGCATATTACTTTTGGCTGAAAAATGGTACTTAAAATATAAGAATTAAAGAATTTTCAAAATAAGTAAAGATATTCACATAAACAATAAGTATTTCCAAGATTTTGCTTTTATTTTTAACTAGCTGAAATGCCCGTTCTTCGCACGGGTTAAATTTTAAAAACAAAAATTCTTCTATCATAGCAATTATAACATTTTTTTAGGGAGGGTAAAACCCTGTATGAAGTAGAAAACCAAAAATTAAAAACATTTTTTTTTCAAATGAATGTTCACATTAGAAATAATTTTAAAACAAATTGCAATTTGGCTTGAAAGTAAATAATAATTTAACAAAAACAAATATTTCAATGTAAGAGAGAAAATTAGCAAGCTAAAGAGTAAATAGATATGAATGAATGCAAATATAAATAAAAAATTATTACAGAAAAGTGATAGCAGTAGTGAGTTTTTGCTATGGGAGAAATAACCTGCAATAGATGAGCCGAAAGAAAAAATGAATGATGATAAATTGATTCACTAAATGCTATCATGAATAAGAAATATTAGAAAGCATTCAACTGAAAAAAAATTAAATTAGCATTGCACCCATAACTCATATAATACTATCTAACATCTCAGTAATACATCTAATATAGAGTATTAGTTCAGAACTGAAATAGGAATTATATTTTAATTAAAATTAAAAGGTTATTAAAACAGAAAAAGTAAGCCCTAAATTTGATAAAATTGCTATAAACAGTTCTGAACAACAACAAAAAAGCACATAACTGAAAATCTTAAATATTTAAAATTGAAAAAGAAATAAAAAAATATAAAAGTAACCTTACATATAGTACATTGAAATTATAATATTAATTCAAATCAAAAAGCTACTTCAAATTGATAAGTTAAGATTTGATTTTGATGAAACTATCATAAGCAGCTCAGAACAAAAAAAAGCATGACAAAAAATATTATACGTAAATAGAAATTCTAACTTAAAATCACAATATTGACAATCTGTTAATATCAGTTTACATTGAGTGTCATTTTCTAAAGTTACATTTTTCTACTTTTTTGTTACAATGGAAAAACATGAAATCTGCCAATAAAGGAAAAGGGTACTTATGTATTGGCGTCACCGCAGCAAAATTTGCACCACAATATCAAAATAACAGATTCTTATGTGTCTTATAAGGGAAAAAAATCAAATTTTGGTGAAAAAAGTACCACTTTGGCTGCAGTGACTCTAATACGTAAGTATCAGGAAAAGTAGTAACCTTTTCAATAGAAGAAAATGTAAGTTCTTAGATTTTATTGCACCAATGTCAATGTTCAAAATAACTCGCCAAGTTGGCAACACTGATTTCACGTGTCGTACCCGTTCTTCGCACGGGTTAAATTTTTTAAAAAAATCCAGCTTTTTTTTTGCAAACATGATATATTTTAAAGAGGACTGAGCCATTACAGGGCAGTGTATCTAAAAGTTAGAAGTTATTTTTTTTATGAGTGTTCATATTGAAATTTTGCTTAACAGTTAAGAATGATTTCATATGAAGTATGTAATGTAAGAGAGAAAATTAACATGCTAAAAAGGTAAATAGGAATTAAAATATAAATACAAATTATAACGGAAAAGTGATAATAGTAGTATATTTCTGCTATGGGAAATATGAGTAAAATAACATGAAATATATAAATCAGAAGAAAAAATTAATTACGATAAACCCTTTCACTAAAATATTATAAATAAAATATTAGGAAGCCTTCAACTGGAAAAAAATTAAATTAGTACAAACTAAAATTTTAAAAAATATCTAAAATAGGCCTATATTATAATAAAACTATTAAGTTAAATTCACTGTCGCATTAAATTACATGAGGAATGGATGTAATACTATCCAGCATCTATATTAGATTAAATATAAAATTTAGATGTAATACAATAGAGAAAAAATTAAATTAGCAAGAAACAAAATAAAAAAAACCCATCTAAAACAGATTAAAAAAAGCTACATAAAAAAAAAAAAATATGAACCTAATGAGAGAAATACTAAACCTTGATGATAAAAAATTAATTTTTAAACAATACTTTTTTGCAATATTTCGATTAAAATATTTGTTATTCAGTCGTAAAGAACAAACAAATGAGAAAATACAATGATAAATAATTAGTGATCATTGAAACATATCATATATGGACAGCATATGTATAAATTATATGATCTTCATAAAACTAAATAAGGAACATATCAGAAGCAAAATTAAACCTTGATGTCATGAGAAGTAAAATCGCATCAACATTTAATTTTAAAGAAATCCAAAGAGAAATATGAGAAAATCGTATCAAGCTGCATCTTTTTTTCACAAACATTTTTGGATCACAAATGATATAAATAAATTTATATACTTGAAGATTGTCAGAAGCAAAATTAAGCCATGATATGCCATGTGACAAAAAAACTGATCAACATTAATCAGCATCTGAAGCGTTTTTCTGTAATGATGAAAATATGGTATTTGCTGATGAAGGAAAGAAAGCAATAATCTTTTTTTTTCAACCAAAAAAAAAAAAAAATCATAGAAATGTATACATATGTAACAAATATATACAATGCATATGTATAAAATCTTCAAAAATCAAATGAAGAACCGATTGTCAGAAGGAAAATTAAACCATAATGCAACACAACAAAAAATTGCATTAACTCAGAATTTTGAAGTGCAAAAGAAAATTACTTTGTTATGCATTCAATCACATCAATAGTTTCCATGAAGATCTTCTTGATGAATAAAGTTAACCTTCTTTCCATGAGATCAAAAAATGATTACTTATCGGTTATAAAAACTATGAGGAGAAAAAAATAAAATAAGCAGCATGTAGAACATATGCCAAAATCTATTTAATAACATGCTGGAAAATATGTCAGAAAATCTCATATGTAAGTAAAAATTCATATTAGCCCTTCGTGTTCTTACGTATTAGCATCACTACAACCAAACTGGCACTAAGCAAATCCATACAAAATGTGACTGATTTTTTTTATATATAAAAACATGTAAGAATCTTTGTTGTTTTTAATATCAAGAAGCGATTAGGATAGCACCAAATTGGCTGTGATGATGCTTATATGTATCATAAATTCTAACTTAAATCATGATATCGGCAATCTGATAATCCCAATTAGTTTGAATGGAGTTAGTTAGTTACATATTATCACAACCTATTGGCGACATTATATGAAATGAAGCATATGGTTGCCAATTTGGCGAGTTATTAATTAAGTTGGCATTTTTTGCAATAATACGTAAGCTCCAAAAAATCTTATTGCTTTTTACCTTTATCGGCAAATTACATGCTTCATCAATGTAGCAAAATAGTACCAGAATATAGCTTATAACAAAAAGAAAAGGTACTGACGTATTATTGCAACAATTGCCAACTTGCATATGTGAGACACTAAAATAGAAAATATAGCATAATTTAAATTAAAAGGTTAAAAAAAAAAAGAAAATTATAAGCCTTAATTTTGCCAGAAAACCTTAAAATATAAAAATTTAAACATGAATAAAATAAACGTAAATATATATGAAGTAACCTAGTAAACATCAATTCAAACCGAAAAGCAACCTTAAATAGATAGGCAAAGGTCTGATTTAGATGAAACTACCATAAACACCACAGAAAAAATCTTATACGTAAATAAAATCGGTATTCTTGTGTATTAACATCACCCAGTCAAAATTTAGACCACGCAAATCGTGCTATTTCAAATTTTTTTTTAAGCATAGTACTACTTTCTGTTAGTAGAAAGTTCATTAGTTGCATTATTGTAAAATACAACATGTGAAAATGCGCTAAAATTACTTGGCCATGCAATGATTGATATCTTGTTTAATATAAAATACGCAAGAATCTTTGTATTACTACTTAGGACCCAACGGTTTAAGACTGTATTCTGATAGGAAGATGCATCGGTCTTCCAGCTAAACATGTTATATATTTTTTCAATAACTAAATTAGTTTAATATACATTGTTTTACCTTATTTTTGGTATGATTATTCCCAACCTTTTCTGGGTTTAGATTTAATTCTGTCATTTCTTTTCAACTTAAAAATTTAATTTATTTGGTATGCAGTCAATTGTAATACCTATTTTGATTTAAGGCTGTGTCAGGTTTATTATTCTATTTTCATTTTGACCTTTATATGTATATATTTGATTCTTCTGTACTGTTTCTGGTTTTAGATTTTATATAGTCATTTTTTCCCAGCTTAAGAATTTCTGATGACTTAAGTGTTGCTTTCAAAAATTTCGATTCAATATAAGAAGAAACAAACACATAGGTATCCAAGTTTTTGCCACTGAACTCGTGTTTTTAACAGTTTGAAAATTCTCACCAAAATACAGCAAAGAGATATCCCTTATGAAAAGTCTGGAAACCGAAAGAACATAGTTCAGACAGCCTGAAACTCAGAAGCGGAGCAGTAAGTCCTAGGGTTCAACATGGCAGTTTTTATACGTTTCGCCAGATGAGTAGTTGTTTAATTCATGATCAAGTGTAAATACCTTAAATCTATTCCAGTTGTCGATAATAAATGAACAGCCCGTCTAACAATAATGCTGGATTGCACACAACAAATAAGAAATTGAACTGAAGAGACAGAAGCCATCACCATCATTTGGGACAACTTGGCAAGGGGATGTATCATACCTAAAATTCAACAGCTCGTATACTTGGGTCATTGTTTAGAACAACATATTAATCAACATTAACAACTGAAAATAATTACCTCTAATGGTAGTTCATAAAATAAACGTGGCACTTAACCTAAAATAGTAAACACAACATTTAAACAAACATCTAAACAATCAACAGTAATAACTGAAAACCATAAAAATGCATATTAAACCAATTCAATTTAGAATTACTGTAAAAAAAAAATTATAACATGAAACCTCTGACCACAAAAAAAAAAATCAGAAATTTCTGGAAGATAAATGACACAGTTTAATCTAAAACCAGAAACAAACACAGAAGAATCAAATGAATACATGTAAAGGTCAAAATGAAAAAAGAATAATAAATGTGACGCTGCCTTAAACCAAAACAGAAATTACAATTGACTACACACAAATCAGAAATTTTTAAGCTGAAAAAAAAACAACAAAATCAAATCTAAACCCATAAAAGTTCGGAATAATCATTCAAAATATAAGCAAAACAAAAGTGTATATTAAACGAATTTAATTTAGTTAT